>MU008151.1:1184390-1214835 GCA_010909165.1 Anthoceros angustus
ATGGGTAGGGACGGGTGCGTGTCCATAATCGTACTTGTCCCTACCGAGGAAGGTGAGGGAAACAAGTAGGGATAGAGATGCGGGTAGTGTAGGGTGACAGTGACTGGGTGGGCCCTACATGGGGTAGGGATGTAGGGTAGGGGCTGTGAATTTGTCAATGGCACTCGCTTACAATGTGAATTTGTCAATGGCACCGAAACCCGATCGAGGTGACATAACGTGCAAGATCGCTTTGCAATGGACCTTGTGTATGAGACTACGTTGTGAATTTGGTGTAAACGTGCAAAGGCTCGATCCTCTTTGTCATACATTTACAACATACAAGCGCTTTGCAACGGGTGTGTTGTAAATTAGACTATGTTGTAATTCGTGGGAGGCCTATCTTGGCCTCTTAAACGCTTTTACAATGTACAGGTTTGCAATTGATCGTGTTGTAAATTAGATTAGGTTGTACGATGTTGTAAAACATGAGAGAGGCCGATCCCGCCGCCTCAAACATTTTACACGATAGTTTTAACGGACCGTGTTGTAAAACACGGTCCGCTGCAAAGCCCAATTGAATGCTTTGCCGTTGGGAGGAACATCCCCTACGCCAGATCATCTTATGGAGGTGGAATGGGAGCACCATGGATGTGGTCTTGGCGAGTGGGGATAATGCGTTCCAAGAATCTCGTTCTGTCTTATCGGTTACATCCATCATAGCTATGATGGGGCTTATTGAACGACGACCCCTACGTTAGATGGATCGCCTTAATTGGCAAGTGGGGATGACCGTCGATTTCAAAGAACCCACCGGTTTAGTCTTCACTATGATGGACAACTAGTGGTGATTCCCCGACCTCATTTTTGTAGTCTTGCTTGCTTTGTCGTGATGGTGACATGGAATGCCCTTATGGGTACAAAGAAGGCTCGGCCCGCCTGAGAATGTAGTGGTGGGCACCTACCGTGGACATGTATGCAAAATTTGGTCGGAAAATGCCCGCCAAGTTTTTGGCTTGAACGACCCATGAAAGAGGACAACTGAAATATGGTGAGTCGGAAGATGCAAAGGGCACGTGCACTCACAAATTGTGGAAGGAACGATTGCACTCATAGATGGTGGTGCATGTCTCTTGCCTAAGGGTGTTGTAGAGGCCGATCGTGGCCACCGCTTCCTCCGCTTCCTTGTACTCATGCTATGTTTTTAGGAGAGCTTCATTCCGCCGGGCACATATGCTTCCAAATGTTACAAGGCATCATCACCGGATGCAAGTGCATGCATCATGTACCCGCCTGCACATGTAATCTATATAGATGAAGCGACCATGTTACTTTTTGCCTCAAAGCAAAAACTAACATAGTCGCCTTGGCCAGCGGATCATGACCATGTTCGGCCGCAACGAGCGGTTGGCACTTCGTGGTGTATGCAAAATGTGGTGAATCGGAAGGTGCATGCCGATTTTGACAACCGAACGCCCATGAAAGAGGAGCCGGGCACCGTGGACATGTTTGAGAAGTGGAAGGTGGTTCACGTGTTGGAGTCTCTGATTTCTCGACCTTCTGCTTTCAAGTGCAACAGACCAATTCCTCGTGGTACGAGTACCAGAGGCCGTGGTAAGCATAATGAGCAATGCCACGTAACCTCGGCAAGATGTAGACACCCAACGACTTGGCACTAACCATTCTCGCCCATGCCCGCAATGCGCCCTCCTCCTCTCTCGATGTTGGACTCCAATGCCCCTAACGATGCCTCTAGCGGGCTCGAATCGGTAAGGCTAGGTCAACAACCCTTTCCAGTGGACATTCTCGCCTTGCAAACGTGCAAGACGCTTGCAACTTTGTTGTCCACTTGCATTTTGCCACACTACATCTCTTTCACATTTCACATGGATGCAATGGGGGAAAGTAGAACATCAACACGGGCGCCCCCGGATAGCGAACCAAAAGAGCGAGGAGAAGAGGGCCGATGGAATGAGATCGGTAGAATACCCAAGCGTTTAATGGCTCTGTACCTTAGTGTATTCATGGATGCTAGTTCATATGGCTTCGCATCAAGAAATCACGTGAGTTCGTGTCCAATTTTTGGTGGAAGTTGTTTGACTAAATGACACATGAAGAGGTGCATGTCTCTTGCTTGAAGGTGGTGCATCTCTTGCCCGAGGGTGTTGTGGAGTCTTGGTTGCGGCCCGCTCGCCGTTCCTAACTCTTGCTATGATTTATGTGAGAGCACGAAAGCAAGTGGTACTTGGGGAACCGTGGCTTGTGTCTCTCGATCGCCGGTGGCTCCTGTGAATTTGTCAATGGCACTACGCTACAATGTGAATTTGTCAATGGCAATCGAAGCCCGACCGAGGCGATACAACGTGCAAGATCGCTTTGCAATGGACCTTGTATATGAGACTACGTTGTGAATTTGGTGTAAACGTGCGAGGCTGATCCGGCCTTGTCATACATTTTACAACATACAAGGCGCTTTGCAACGGGTGTTGTAAATTAGACTATGTTGTAAAATTCGTGGGAGGCCTATCTTGGCCTCTCTTAAACGCTTTACAATGTAGTGAGGTTTGCAATGGATCGTGTTGTAAATTAGATTAGGTTGTACGTATGTTGTAAAACATGAGAGAGGCCGATCGGCCGTCTCAAACATTTTATAACGTAATTGTTTTAACGGACCGTGTTGTAAAACACGGTCCGCTTAAAGCCCAATTGAATGCTTTGTCTTGGCCGGGAGGAGGTGACCGTCGGAGAGAAGCTGGGAGGAGGTGACTGACGGAGAGGTGTGTTGGGTATACCTCTTCACTCCCACTTGTTGATCATTTTGGAAAGTGATGCTCCAACAACCGGATCATCTCCTCCTTGTAGGATGGAGTCGGGTGAAAGCTGCTGCATTATGCTCACCGCACGCCCCCGCTTCGTATATATTCGAGCGTGAGAAACCACCCTCACCAGTGCGTTATATTCCTCTTCATCTTCACGCCTGCAATTGGAGAAGGGTTGTGAGCGAACTGATCGAGATGTCCCTCCTCTAAGGATGCGAACCCCGCCACCGAAGAGAGACTCCCTAGGCCGGCAAGCAAGGCGGCTAGGACAACCGCCTCCTCTGCTCGCAAGGGACCCGGCGACACCGCTGCCGGGAAGCTCGAGCCGACCAAGAAACGGAGCGCCCGCACAACGCTGTGCCGAGGACTAGGCGCGAGGCCATAATCGCGGAGGACATGGGAGGTCCTCCATTGCGCGCTTAGCTTCCACAATTTCTCCCACGTGCCCCCACGCCACTGCCGCAAAGAGGGAGCTCGGGGCCTCGACCTGTGGGCCCGAGGCTATGACGGAGGAGGTGAGGCCCTCACGGCCTCGAATTTCCCTCGAGGTAACCACGATAAGGATGTGAAGATTGTGAGCCTAGGCAGCAGCAGCTCTCCTATCTCGTATCGATGCAAGCATACCGTCTCGGTCATGAAGCGGATCGAGTGCGTAGTTACCACTGTTCCTCGGTCATGTTGTAAGCCGCTAAGTGACACGGGTTTTGCTTCATCTCTCCTACTCCCACTCGCTCTAAAGCTATCTAATTGCTTTGTGTCTTGACCGCAGGATCATCTTGAGGATTGAGGAGGATCTTGTCCCAAGATTACATGTGCGGTGAGGACTCCGATGCTACGAAGGCCTCCAGGTCCTCCGACTCGAGAATCCAAAGGAAGAGTCCTCCGAGACCGATTTAACTGAAATGGGATTAGGTAGCGTGGCATGTAGGGTTAGATAGGAAAGTTCCACTCTCCTAACCCCGGACCGAACATGCTTCTGCAGCTCTTTGAAAGAGCTTTAATATATCTGCAGGGTTTTCTTGTGTAGGCACATACTTGCTTGTAACCTTCCTGCGCTTTGGGATGCCGTGGTTTGAGCTCGAAGTGAGATCAAGATTCGGAAGTGAGGTGAGGAGTCAAAGTGTGAGCTCCTCTTCACTCGAAGGTCACCAGAGGATCCTTCAACCTTAGCAGCTAAGGATCTAAATACTCCTATGTGTTTTTCAGTGGAATCACCTCAATGCTGCCATTACACTAATGACATTTCGTCTTGCATACAGGTCCTTCAACCTCTTCCAGATTTGTGCAGCTGACATTTCAACATTTCAACATGCCTCTACATTTCAGATGTTACGACTAACCATGCTTCGTGAAATCCCTCTGAAGACTGGTTTTTTCAGCAATTCTGGCATACTATGTAGATTATCAGCACGTGAAGGCCTATCAGAAACTCTATACCTATTGCCTATTAGAAATTAGCTCGGAGGCGCCATCACGGCGCTCGGATTGGCCATTTCATTAGGCCCGACTTTGCCGCTAATATGCAAGAACTCGCATATCATTGTATTACAAATCTTTATATGTAGCACTAATCAGGTTGTCCTAGTGTATCTCCATTGGAATTGCGAAGCAATCCAAAGGAAGTACACTAGGATTCCTACCTAGATTCGCAGTTGCTATAAAATTTTCAACCGGGTATACTCCCGGCCTAGGGTTGAACTCACTACTCCACCATGGAGTAGCGAGATTGTATACATGTCCCGACTGGGCCCTTGATGAGTCGGCCAATTTTACCCCTCTACCTAACATGCATATATAGCCCTACATGCAATATCTAGAAAACGGAATTCCCATGGTTCAAGGAAGTTGCCTTCCTCGGCCCTCGAAATAGGTTTCTATCTACCACTTTTCCCAAGGACCAAGGAACATCCTTCCGAACCTCAAGACCAAGGACTCGAAATAGGCTTCTATCTACTTGCTACTTTCCCAAGGACCAAGGAACATCATTCAAACCTCAAGACCAAGGACTTGAGTCTGCTTCCCAAACCCCAAAGACCAAGGACTTGAGTCCTACCTATTTGAATAGATAGGACTACCGGACTGGGTAGCGGACTTGAGCGGCCACCGCTTCTCGGTGTGACCACACTGCAACCGTCCTCCCATCACCACTTCCTAGGACTCCCTCTTGTGCGTGGGAAACTAGGCGAGGTAAGAGGAGCTCTCGCTCACGACATTCGGTGCAAGGAGTCCGGTGAGGTCCTCGGGTTAAACAACATGTTCAAGCCACTTGTTGGATGAGAAGCTTGTTTCTTTGAATATGGTGGGTCATTGTGCTTCTCCTTCCAAGTCGAGCTCCCAAGAAAGCTCGAGCTCGGGAGGTGTGCCGGATTGGATATGGGAGTCGTGACACTAACCATCGACGTTATGTGAGTAGGGAAAGCTATCGAGGCCGTTGGAGCTGTAAAATGCGAGATAGACTATTCTATTCCTCACCCCATCTTATATGTCGTGCTAAAACTTTGTGCGATAAGAAGGACATGGTTGTGGGATGAGCGCTCATGATCTCACACCAAACTTGGGTACGAGTCAATCACATACTTGGGGAACCATATCTTGCGATGTATGTATCCGGAGGTAGGCTACGGAGGGTGGGCAAACCAAATCCCTTCATGTGGTTTTCAATAATCCGCACATGCTACACATGGGGAGCCTAATGAGGCGATACAACTTTACTATGCGATGTGTCGCTCCGGTGTGAAGGCGGATGCCCACATCTTTGTAGCAGCCCTTCAAGCTTGTGCATTTGTGGACTCGAATCTAGCGTAAAAGTGCGCATGATATGTTGCATGCTGACATTCCACCGAACTTGTTTATTGCCAACCGGTGGACATGTGACTCGAGAGCTGAGAATGAGCGGCCCTACGCCACCGGATCATCCGATGGTGGAATGGGAGCACCATGGATGTGGTCTTGTAGTGGGGATAACTTTTGTGTTCAAGAATCACTTTGTTCTATCGTTGCCCATCATAGTGCTATGATGAGCCTGCCTCAAAGCAAAAACTAATATAGCCGCCTGGCCACAAGGATCATGACCATCGGCACCGCAGAATGCGTGTTTACTGTGGTGTATGCAAATGTGGTGAACTGGAAGGTGCATGTCCACCAGCCAGAGCCTTTCATGGGCGTCAAGCCGATTCACAAAAGTGGAAGGTGGTTCACGTTTCCTTAGTGTATTCATGGATGCTAGTTCATATGGCTTCTCGCATCAAGAAATCACGCTCGAAATATGTGTCCAATTTTTGGTGGAAGTTGTTTGACCTAAATGACACATGAAGAGGACTGCATGTCTCTTGCTCAAGGTGGTGCATGTCTCTTGCTTGAAGGTGGTGCATCTCTCTTGCCCGAGGGTGTTGTGGAGTCTTGGTTGCGCCCGCTTCGTGCCGTTCCTAACTCTTGCTATGATTTATGTGAGAGCACGAAAGCAAGTGGTATTGGGGAACCGTGGCTTGTGTCTCTCTAATCGCCACGGTGGCTCGTGAATTTGTCAATGGCACTACGCTTACAATGTGAATTTGTCAATGGCATCGAAACCCGATCGAGGCGATACAACGTGCAAGATCGCTTTGCAATGGACCTTGTATATGAGACTACTAGAATTTGGTGTAAACGTGAGGCTCGATCCCCTTGTCATACATTTTACAACATACAAGTGCGCTTTGCAACGGCTGTGTTGTAAATTAGACTATGTTGTAAATTCGTGGAGGCCTATCTTGGCCTCTCTTAAACGCTTTACAATGTACGCGGTTTGCAATGGATCGTGTTGTAAATTAGATTAGGTTACGTATGTTGTAAAACATGAGAGAGGCCGATCCCGCCGCCTCAAACATTTTACAACGTACATTGAGTTTTAACGGACCGTGTTGTAAAACACGGTCCGCTGCAAAGCCCAATTGAATGCTTTGTCTGGCCGGGAGGAACATCCCTACGCCTAGATCATCTTATGGAGGTGGAATGGGAGCACCATGGATGTGGTCTTGGCGAGTGGGGATAATCGTTTTCAAGAATCTACCGTTCTGCTCTATCGTTCTCCCATCATAGCATATGATGGATTTATTGAACGACACCCCACGTTAGATGGATCGTCTTAATTGGCAAGTGGGGGATGACTGTCTTCAGATTTCAAAGAACCTACTGGTTTAGTCTTCACTATGATGGACAACTAGTGGTGATTCCCTGACCTCATTTTTGTAGTCTTGCTTGCTTTGTCAGGGATGTGGTGACATGGAATGCCCTTATGGGTACAGCAAGGGCTCGGCCTGCCTGGAGAATGTAGTGGTGGGCACCTACCTGGTGGACATGTATGCAAAATTTGGTGAACTGGAAAATGCCTGCCAAGTTTTTGACAGTTGAACGACCCATGAAAGAGGACAACATGAAATATGGTGAGTGGAAGATGCAAAAGGGCACGAGCTGCACTCACAAATTGTGGAAGGAACGCGATTGCACTCATAGATGGTGGTGCATGTCTCTTGCCTAAGGGTGTTGTAGAGGCCGATCGTGGCCACCGCTTCCTCCGCCGCTTCCTTGTACTCATGCTATGTTTTTAGGAGAGCTTCATTCTGCACATATGCTTCCAAATGTTTTCACAAGGCATCACCGCCGGATGCCGAGTGCATGCATCATGTGGCGACCGCCTGTGCACATGTAATCTATAGATGAAGCGACCATGTTACTCTTTGCCTCAAAGCAAAAACTAACATAGTCACTTGGCCACGTGGATCATGACCATGTTCGATGATCACGAACGCAGGTTGGCACTTCGTGGTGTATGCAAAATGTGGTGAATGAAGGTGCATGCCGATTTTGACAAGAACGCATGAAAGAGGACCGGGCACCGTGGACATGTTTGATGTGGAAGGTGGTTCACGTGTTGGAGTCTCCGATTTCTCCTCACCTTCTGCTTTCAAGTGCCAGACCAATTCCTCGTGGTACGAGTACAAAGCTGTGGTAAGCATAATGAGCAATGCCACAAAAATAATTAGGTTTACAGATTTCAGCCTTAGCTGATAGCTCTTCCCTACACTACTCGCTCTTGTTTGTCCTGAGACACACCCAGATTTCCAGTGTTAGGCATCTTCAGAGTTAGCATTTATTTTCATTCAAGAGGGAGCATGGATGAAGCATACAGTTCTTACCTAGTCTTGTCCCCTCTTCCCCTTGTCCTCCTGTGGGAGTTTTGTTCATGTCCTCCTAGTTTTTGGCAACTCCTGCCTCAGCCTTCACTTCCTCGTCGCCATCTGCTGGCAGTGGGGTGCCGATTGCCTCACGCCAGCACACTCTCATGCCTCGGAGAGGGTCCACAACTTGCACATCTCCGAGGTCCATTTTCACAAAAGTGTTGTGTCTATCCTCCGACGCCTCACCGTTACGCTTTGTCGCTATCTCGACCTCCCATCCGCAGCTTCTCATAAAATGTTGCAGATTGAAGGGTTTCCACTCCATAGTCTTGCCTTACTTTAAGCCGCAATCCGCCTTCAACTGCGTGCCCCAGCCGCCGCTTTCTTCCCGCTTATAGTATGAGCGCCGCCTCAAAGACCTTCCAAAGGGTCGATAACGAGCTCCGCTCGCCGCCATCGACTCGACCGCCATCGTATGATTACACAGTATACCGCAATGAGGAGGGCAACTATGGCCAGTGCGAGACATGGTGCGTACCGCCATCGTTTATTAATACCGAGCGCTGGAGCGATCGACGCTGAAAGCCTGCATCGCTCGAGTTTTACGTTTACAAGTCCCGTTTTCAAAATACTGCCTAGGTTATGTGGGAGTATGAAAAATATAATTTTAGGTATATTAAAGTTAACCTAGGCGTATTAGGTTTAGACTATATAAACAACTTTTTGTTTATCCTCAATGTGCTTAATTCATTATTCATTGTTTCTAGCACTCCGGCTCTCGTACACATAATGTCAAGCTGTCTTGATGTAATTCCAGCATTTCTTATTTATTCATAGGAAAGGGTCGAGGAGATCGAGCTCCCTCCTCTCCGCCTCCACTGGCCGCCTCGCCCTCATCGAGAAGTGAGGATGAACTCAAGAAAGCTCCACATCGGACGAAGAATCAGAAAAGGCCTACGAACGGCGAATGAAGAAGGACTTGGAGAAGGTCAAAAGAAGGCAGGAAGAGGCGGAACGCGCGCTGGAGAAGGAGAGGAAAGGGAAGACGGTCCGTCGATGGAGAAGGAGAAACACGCTGAGGTGGAATTGCGGGACAAGTGGAGGCTTTAACCAAGAGATTGACCGAGTTAGAGGTCAAAGTGAAGAATCAAGCTCCACGAAGATCTCCTCACCGCAGAGCTGGTGTATTGCTCAATTTGTCATCAAACGGACACACCAATGTGGAATGTATTCGCACACCACGCCAGAAATCATGTGGACACCGCATGCCGGGGACTATTGGTATGTGGATGAAGCCAGTGCAAGCGTCATCGAAGTCGGCCACCTCAATCAATGAGGGCGACTTACCAACCGCTACACCGCCTCGAGGTATGGATCGCGACATCGCCAGACCATGGAGACCGGATTCCATCACAGAGGCCGGCGGCGATTCCACAAGGGTGTTGTTATAATTATGGAGCATGTGTCACTACTCAAACGAATGCCCGTAACCACGAAGCAAGTGTATGTACCTTTTGTCAAGTCCGGAATTGGGGCATAAGATGGGGATCCTGTGCTCGGAGTGGCGCGAGTAACACCAAAGACGACCGGGGTCGCACGGAACCGTGGCGAGGAGGCACGACCCAACCCTGAAACCGCGATCACCGTGACCACGACGCCGGTGTTGAAGGTGGAAGCGGAGTACGATTTCTTAATCCAGGACATCCGAATTGTGGAGGAAGGGTACGAGGGAGAGATAAGCGCGGATGAAGGATTGATGGTGGCCAAGGTGACCACCGAGCGCGACGGAGAAAGGCCGAGGCAAAAACGGCGTGAGGGAGAGGAAAGGAAGGAGGAAGGTGAGGGACGACTCACCGCCTCCAGAGACGCGCTCGCCGCATGAGAAGGAGAAGGAACGGCCCACCCAACCGAAGGGCGTACCACCCCTAGCCACGGGTAGACAGCCTACCCGTAGGGCGGAAGAAGGGCTAAAGGAAGGAGAGGAACGGATCGCTCCTCCCGATATCACCCGGCGTGGCGGCGCCGGAGGATGAGCTAACACTCCATGAAGAAGAAGGTGGCGGAGCCAGAAATTGTTGATCCGCCGGGTATAGGGTCCCACCCGACAGGAGGGACCATGGAATCAGGAACTTTACCAATAAGGTCGGAGCCGACCAGCGTCAGGGCTGCAAACGGGGAGGAAACCTTGTCAGATAAGATCTCCAGTTTCGCTGACGCATTGCTTGACCGCGAATTTGTGGTCAGTTTGAGACAGTTGCTTGCGGTGAGTCCGAGATCCCGCAAAATTGTGAAGGAAGCGATCAGGAATCAAGTAGGGGTGAGGAACGGCCAGGAGGTAAATGTGGTCGAACTTGTTGATTTGGGGCACCCGAGATTGAGGTTGAAATTGCAGATGCTTGGTGCCCAATGTGCCATTGATTCGGATCGAGTCAACTTGATGACGGAGGAGAGCCATCAACTTGGGTTCACCGAGTTCCACCCGCCCGAGTGTTTTTTACGGATGGCCGACCAAACAAGAAGGAAGCCATTGGGTGAAGAATGTACCAACTGATTGGGGTCTCACCTTCCACCTCACTTACATTGTGATGCGCCGCTGGATTTAGGCTATAAGGTTTTGATAGGCGTGCCTTGGTATGGTACGCATGTTTGATTTTGGTCGAGTGGCCACCTTCAAGTCCAATAGTAGGACCGCGATCGTGTGTCATGGAGCAAGGCTCCTATGAGGGGAGTCTCACCCAAATGGGTACACCTGTAGCACGGGGTAAGCTCCTGCAAAGGACCGAGCTATCGGGACCTTCACCGAGGTCCAAATAAAAGTTGATTTGGAGTATTCATTGCATAGAGGATGTCGAGAAGAGTCAAGATGAGGCACATAGAGAGGAGTAGCCTTTGAGGGTAAGCTTATGATCGTGATTTTCCGAGGAGGGATCCGACCAAAGAAAGGGAACATACGTAGATCCCGATGTCAGAGGATTTAGAGTTAGCATGGCAAGGTAGTCAAGGTTTCTAGGTATCTAGGTGTAGAGAAAGAAGAGTTTCAGAGTATGCTTAGGAGTATGTTGTGTTTGCCTTCAACGATTACGACAGAATGAAAGAACTGGATACATCGAATCGACTTGAAGGAGGGCAGACTCGAGAATCAAGATGCATCGAATCCCAAGTATTCCATGGTCTGAAGGATCACCGACCAATATTTGGAGTGAGTATCACCTGCTCACTAGTGGGTCGCACCATCGTGATTGTACCAAAGAAGCAAGCAGGAAAGGTTCATGCCGTGATTTCGTGAAGCTCAATGAAGCAACGAAGAAGGATCATCACCTTGCCTTTCATGGACAAGTGGACACGAGTCGACATGATGTATAGTTTCTGATATTCGGGTACAATCAAATCGATGGAAGGAAGATCAGACAAGACAACATTCACAACGGATTGGGGAACCTACGCTTATTCAAAACTCCCTTCGGTTGTGTAATGCCCCGCCACTTTCAATGGTGAACGCATATTCCGAGATTTTCCGAGGAAGTTTATGGAGGTATTCCTAGATGATTTCGTGTTCGAAGGAAGACCGTGATTTAGATCATTTGAGACAATGTTTCAAATGCAGAGTCGAACATGAAACTTCATCCGGGAAGTGTTATTTTGGTATGACGGAGGGCATTTTGTTAGCACATCGAGTCTCTCAGACGAGGATAAGGAGAAAGTAGCAATTATAGAGATGGACGCACCACAAACGGTGAGACAAAGCGTTTTTGTAGGACGGTAGGATATTACAGAGGTTCATCAAGGATTTCGCTAAGAAGGCAGCCTTGTTGACACAATTGACCAAGAAGGATATACCTTTCGAATGGACAATGCAAGATGAGGCTTTTCAAACAAGGACAGCTTAGTGAGCGCACAACGTTACAACCGCCGGATTGGGAAAACCGCTTCACGATACGTGATGTGTCCGCTATGCCATCGGGACCGCTCTTAAGCCGTAAGGACGAAGAAACGGATCATCCGATTTTCTATGCTAGACACCACGGATGCCGAGAAGAACTACTCAACCACGGAGCGGAGGGTCTTGGTATTATTTACTCGTAAGAAGTTTAGACACTATCCGCTTGCTTGCAAAGTGACGCTCCATGTTGACCATTTTATGCTGAAGTACCTTGTGCCGCGGTCGTGAAGGATGGGTACTACTGCAAGAATTGATTACGACGAGAAACTAGGCTGTGAAGCAAGATCAAAATGCTGATTTTATTTCTCTGAAACGGGAGCGACTTGAGGCCACAGACGACCGATTTCCTGACGAGGAGTTGGTCGCCGCACTGGGTCAAAGGGGGAGGACGTGAGCAAGACGGCCTAAGAATTGATCAGCAAGTCTTGTTGCCAGCAGAGAGGCCAAATGAGCAAGAAGGGAGCAGTGGAAAAGTCGCAGCAGACAACTGGAACCGAGGAGATAAACGCCAAGATGGGCGCGAGGAGGAGGCTGGAATGCTCCTCAAGGGTGAGCAGTCAGAAGGGCTGCAAGTGGAGGCCACGAGTTGGCAAAAGGAAGGAGGTGCATCCCATGACAAGCTTGAAGAAAAACTGCAGGAGAAGGAGATGGCGGATTCATGGGAAATCACTCCTGAGGAGGACATGGAGGTGCAGGAAGGCGAAGAGGTCGCCATGGGAGCACGAGCTGGACCTAGACACGAGGCTAGACCAGCAGGAATGGAAGAGATCAGCCCGTTGTCGGAGGAGGAGCATGCAAACGGGCTGCAGGCCAATGAACGTGCAACATGGGCGGGCAGGAAGGCGGATTTGTAGATAGATCCACGCCACCTGGGGCTACTAACGGACGAGCTAGCAGGAGGCGACGTAGTATGCCTGGAAGGAGGAGATTAGAACGTGAGGGGCGTTCATGCCCAAGATATCTGTTGAACGGTGAAGTACGCAAGTTCCTGGAGCATGGAATCATGCCCGATGGTTTGTCCAGGGAGGGGCGGGCTGTTTTTCTCCACAAAGCCTCGCCCTATTGCCTAAAAGGAGACATTCTATACAAGCTTGGGCCGGACGAGAAGATCCGGAGGTGCCTCGAGGTTGAAGAGGCTGCACTCGTCACGGAGGCACTACATGCAGAAGAGGCAGGTGGACACTATTCGCAGGTGACCGTTAAGAAGATCTAAATGTGGTTCGTGGGCTAGATGCAAGGATGTGGGAGTTCACTGAGGTGTGATGCGTCGAGGGTTGGGCTCACGTTGTCGACACAATGGCCTCTCACCTACATACTACCGCTAGCACCATTCGAGAAGTGGGGAATCGATTGTAAATCAAACCACCAACCCAATGGACAAGCAAGACATTTTGGTGGCTACGGATTATTGCAAAGATGGTGGAAGCGACGAGAAGGACGACCGCAGGGGCAAAGTTTTTATTCGAGAACATCATAACGAGGTACGGGTGTCCTTTAGAGTTGGTCAGCGACCGAGGGACACATTTCCTCAACTCGCTGAGTCCCTAACCACCTACTTCAACATCCGGCATCGAAAGACGACCCCCTACAACCCCAAGGCGAACGGATTGACGGAGAAGACGAACGGGTTGTCCGGCACAATCCTCACCAAGGTAATAATACATGTATGATCGGGATGCTAAGTTGCATGCATGGCTTACCATGGAGAAGGTAACCACCAAGAAGACCCTTACTATCTACGATGGAATGTCACCGTGATGCCCGTGGAATTTGAAGTACCTACCACTGTGATCATGGAGGATGAACGATGATCAGAGGATAGTCAGTAGTTAGAATCTTTCATAGAGCAGGAGGAACGCAGGGAAGATGCTTTAGAGGAGACTCAGCGAATTCAAGAACTCAGAAAAGACCGACATGATGGGAAAGTAAGGAAGCAGGAGGCTATCGCGGCAGGGGATTTAGTTCTTCTCTACGATAGTCGATACCTGGACTTCCTAGGGAAGCTTAGGCTGAGATGGATGGGACCTTACGAGGTAGTAGCAGTATATGAGAATGGATCTGTGCAACTCCGGGTACTAGGCGGCGAATTGCTACCGACCAGAGTGAATGGGTGGAAGGTTAAGAAATACCTTCACCGAGGTACCTGTTGTTTGTAGGACGCAAACAGTGAGGAGGAGTATGTGGAACGAAAAGTTTGGGCAACCAAATTCAAAAGAGCCAGAAGACAAACAAGTTTGATTTTTTTTTTGGCTAAAAACGATTGAAGAGGAGCATGCCAGGAAATTTTTCTGAGGACCTTGAAGCTGGAGTTGTAGGATATTGTTAGGAAGTCGAAGAGGATACCCCAGGAAAAAGAACGGGTCAAAACGACCCCCAGGCGAGGCAGAATGGCGCCCAAAAGAGTAGGTCGGAGATCACCGTAGGTCGCCACACACGCCGGTAGGTCGAAAGGAAGAGCATCACCACGGTAGTCGGCATCTAGGTCAAGGCGAGGTCTCGGCCAAAAAAGGGAATTAGAATAAGGGGGGGATATCCACTATATATGCCCACCAATAGGGGAATAAATATATAGAGTAATTAGAAATCGATTAATTAGGGATAGCGGGCAGGATAGGAAAATAGGTAGTTTAGATAGGATTAGGATTTTGGAATGATGAACCCAATCTAGGGTGGTGCAGCCGCCAGGTGGCAGACATCCAAGGAGGGCAAAGTGCAGTTGGGCAGCGCCAACTCCCTCTTCGAACTGAGACGCTTTCACTTCACAAGAGACTGAGGCTGGAGCGTAAGAGGAAGAAGGAGAGGAGGAGGAGAAGCTGCCATCGCCCTCGCCATCACCACCGCGGTCGAATCGGGCGCAAAAGGGAGCTAGGCGCATGTTGGAGGCAAGAGGAGGAACCCTAACGGCGGACTGAGCTCGGAACTAGAAGGGGAAGGAGCGCAAGAGAAAGACACCAAGGACCGTGGAGCGTGACGAACCCCGCGATTTTGCAAAGGCTGGAAGCGACTGCCCAAGCCAGGAGACGCCGAGTTGGGACGTCGATAGCATCGCGACTGTGAGAGTGACGGCGTCAGGAGGGGGATCGCGATTACTTCACGAGCAACGCCTTGGTCTGGAAAGAAGAGCGGCACCACCAATTGGAGGCAGCTGGGACACTTCCACGCACTACTACAAAAGGGCGTGCCAAAAGACGATATGTAAAACGGGAGTAAGTCGGCCTAAGTTGGTGAGAGACGCTGGCCTGCACTTCCGAGCTCGTGTTTATGCATGTCTTTTATGCACCGCTATGGGAAGGCTAAAGACGCGAGGAAGTGAAACCCGGAACAAAGTTAAGCGGAACCTGCTTCGGTTGCCTGGATGGGTTGGAGTGCCTTCCGTTGCAACCGATCCGTCCGCTTTTCCGTCACGCACCCTAAACCCTCCCCACTTTTCCCGTGTACCTTCTACCCATGCGGTGTCGTAGCATATACCGATGTCAGCGGTGGCGCCAAGATGGTCACCATGGGCGTATCACCGCATCGGTATGTCCCGGTGTATTGTCTTATTTGCATGCCGATGTTCGCTTGGAGCGATCCGCTCACACGGGTGGATCGCGCCGTAGGTAGCGTCATCCGCCAGGCTTTAGGGTTTCGGTGTCAGGTGCATGTTGTCGTGCGGTCGGCGCAAAAATGAGCAACAGCGAACAATGCACCGATATGTACTCGAGCGTGATCGGATACCGCCATTTACCGTATTGTACAAAGGCAAATAATCGTGATCCCTACTAAAAGCTATTAGCATTTGGTGGCAAATGCGGATACATCAATCCGCACCTCCTGTTTGAGGTTCATTTGTCTATTGCTACCATGCAATTACCAGGTGCATATCAAGCGCCTATCCAATGCGACCAATCTCTAATTACGCTGGAATGGGCGGGCCCGTCTTCGCTCCTTCTCCTTGTGATGGCGGATGCATGCCTTTGCTTGTTACTTCCCTTGCTCGGTGGGCACGCGGGCACAACTTTGCCGTCGGTGTCACCGGACTTGAATTTCCAGTCCACCGGACGCACCGTAGTCTCCATGGGTTTCCAAATTAGATAACCATCCATCAACACCTCCACGCACCTCAACACCGTAGCAATTCAACACCTCCTCTGAGTGCTCAATTCCCATACACAGGGTGCGTTTTTGCTTTTACGTTACTCCTCCTCCCAGTCTTTGGAGTTCCCATTTATTACCGTTGTGGCGGTAAATCCGTCTCCACCACAAGCTCAACGCGCACCACGCCTCTTCCAGCATCCTCCCACGCACCACCATGCTTGCTTCTTCCGTTTCGATTTCAGACGCTCCATCTTCCGAAAAGCGTCGTGGAGTCGCCCATCGGTGCGAGTCGGTGTGGTCTAATGGCAAGATGTTAGCATGAGAGAAACCTGACCTGAACGAGGATGGAGCCCCCAAAATTCATCCATGTTTTGTAGACCATGCTTCCTTGCCCAACGACTCTCCGCGAAAGAGGGTTCATACCCCCACTGTGCCTTGAACTTCCTGTTGAAAGTCTTGGCACCATCCCGTCCATAGATGTTCGTCCCAGCTGTCCCATGCTTTGCCTTCGCGCCTACTGCTTGCCGTGGTCGCGCCATTCTCCTCCTCCACGCCATACTCCTGCACGCCACTGTGGGACCCCATCGGGCGAGACACCGAGGATGCCTCGCCAGCCGCCCCCCTCGAGTCCTCATCTCGCAATCCAAAGAATCTTAAGACGATCCAGACCGCATTGCTCCTATGACAATTACAAAACCTCGAGCGGATAACTTCCCTGTTCGTGATGGCGGAGAACTCTTTTGCGACGATGTCCATTAGCTCATCACGCAGCTCCATGGAATGCTTCGTCCAGGGTTTGAGGATCGTGCACCGAGTAACAACCAGGTCCATCACCCGTTTTTCAAATGAGCTTTTGGTCTGGCCCAACACCCCTCCGGTGACTTCATCGATATCTTGTTGTCCTCGAGGTCTCCGCCTGCATCACCACACACCGCCGCCGAGCCCGGATGAGGCTAGCACAGGCCGAATGAGGCATCGGAGCACATCGGCGGGTGCCAAGGCGGATAATCTCCTTCATTGCCAACATCCTGGCAGACGCGTCAGTGTCATCCTTCCCTCCTCACGACGGTAGGCCGCCTCCGCCGAGCCCATATCGCAGCAGAGTCCTCACCAAGAACCCTCCGGCCCCTTCGCCGAGGTCCTCTCATATGCCGCTACGCAACTCTCCCCGCCGCACTTCCAACCTCATCGCGTGTCTTCCAACTCATCATCAATGGCCTCCTCCTCAACATCGCCACTTCCTCTTCGCCATCCTCGCAGGGAGGTAGTCATCGAGGACTCGGGTACTAGTAGCCCCGAGGCTATTTGAGTCCAGTGGGTGTGCATCGGCATCCCAGTCATGAGTGAGCACATTTCCTTGCTCCCTCCACCCGCCCAGACGACGCCATGTCGGTACCTTCATTGCCACCGGCGATCAAAGGCCGCCAGAACCTGCAGCCCGTCTCAAACAGAATATTGCATCCGCCATGTTCAAACCGGGGGCAATTTGCATGACGTCACAGTGCGTGAACAATCACGGGGCTTTGCGGGCGATAAGGGCTGGCGTGAAACTTGAAAGCACAAAGATGACGCCGTCGATTACCTTCATCTCGACCGGGTTGCGTGCGTGGTGTGTCCTCGACAACGGATTGGTCATCGCCATTTCCATCTCTCTGTGGCTTGGGCGTGGAGAGCGCTTCGGCATCGTCGTGGAGGTCATAGGCCCGGCTGCTGAGGCCCAGCCAACCGGCTTCCATCGGAGCCGCCTCCGCCATACCATCGTCAGCAACGGCCTCGGACGTGAAGGTGCCCACCTCAGGCCTTCGACTCATCCGGACTGCACCCCATGCCGGGCTGTGGTACGCACTTGCGCAAACACGCCTTCTTGCCAGTTTGTGCCGGCCCTACGGGTGGAAGGTGAAAGCCTTACGTGACGACCTCCGAGCCGTGGGCAAAATCGGTTGTGGGCCCTCTTCCTCTCGCCCCACATCTTCATCCAGTCCGGCTTCGTGAGGTGGGGAAGTCGGCATCTCGAGGTTGCTCGCGGGAGCCTCATGCTCCGCGGCTGATGGGTCGGCTTCCACATCGTGTCTTGGGGGGGTTATGGGAGGCTCCCCCAAGGCCTGCTTGCCCACGGCCCGTTGCGGGCAGGAAGGTATGGAATTCGCCGGTCCCGCATCCGGGCTGCTCCGCCGCCGTCTCTCCGCAGCAGTTGCCCTCAACTCTCGCGCCCGTATTGGATTGCAGCGTCCCCATGAGCCGGCAGTAGAAGGGCTCTCACATGAGCGCCCTCTCCGCCATAGCTGCGCCACAAGCACCGACCACCACTATCGATACCGGGGAAATGTTTTCTCGGACATGCGTGAAAGGCTGGCGGTGTGCTATACATGGAAATTGCCACTTCTATTGCTATTGCGCGGGCATCCTTTGAAGTACAACAAGCCACGACGGCCCTTTCTTTCGATGCCCACATACTTTAACCGACGCTGCTTGAAGCGGGTGGATGGGATGTGCTCATGCCTACCACATCGGGTTGCATCATTTGGACCAAACGGAGCAGACACAAACAGGCAATCGCAACATTGGAGCCTAGACCACATGACCATAGCCGGAGTGCTCATATCACATGATGTCACTTCATCGTCCGTTGACTCTTCGTTTCGCATGTCTGCTAGTTGAGAGCTGTGGACACTCGCGATGGCCAGCTCGGTCGTTGCAGCTGATGTCTCTGGCGCCTCGTCGGAGCGAACTGGTTGGGACTCCGGTTCATCTTCAGCGATGGGCTCGGGCATACTGGAGAGAATTGTCAAGGCTCCTGAATAAGAAATTCGACATATAATCTATAAACACTGTCTGGTCAACACAAATGCCTTTAGTCAAAGTGATCCCGTGATGTATGTCAGCATTGGCCTACTGCACGGCATCCTTGGGCGTGAAGTCCCTCGGAGGCGTCTTGTCCTGCGCCCTTTCGACTGCATCACCGGGCGTATTGTCCTGCACTCCCAAAGTGTCCTCATATGCCAGTAGGGCATGCCCACAGCATTCATGGCAGCACGGTGCACTTATTCCAGCTCAGAGTCCCACCTGGATGGAATTTCTGTGCAAATGAACCACCGTCGCGATTGGGCATCACATCCGGATGAGCGAGCCTGCGTTAAGTGGGTGGAAAAGCGAAGGGACCTACCGCTATTCGCCATATCTATATGGTTTATTGGTGTCCACGCTCTTGAATCGGCGAAATCCTCGGTCATCTTTGGGTGGGTTGGTCGTGATGGAGCATTGAAACCAATGGACGTTGAAGATGAACGCGTCGCGCCCCATATCAAATTCAACGTCGAGGATATCTTTGATTTTCCCAAAATCTGGGACTATCTACCCGGCGAACTTTCCGACCCAACAATCACAGGTGGCATTGCAGCGTTGCGTCTGCATCATTGTCCGTGGTGAAATCCTCTGGTGTCCAAGCCGATGCGTGTTCGAGGTTAACCCGGACCACTAATGATCTTGCATATGTCCATGTCGGGCGGTCACGCCATCGGCCTTCCGGACACGCAGAGCCAATCCGAGAACTTCCGAATACAGGGGTGGTGGGCGAATCGCATAGCCTCTGCATGCTCGAGAAAATGCCAGTGGAGTCTGGTATGTTTGTCATGGTCCGATGTCGTGGCGTCGCTTCGATTGGCTCCTCGACTTTCGTCGTCGTCTCCAAAATGAAAAGCGCGGCATCTTTGTGGCGCTCCTTTACTCTGCGATGTACATGGTTTCGCGAGATAACGATGACATCGCCTTGAGCTTAGCTTTCAGCGAACATCTGCTTGACACATGCATGTGTCTTTCTAGATACATCCATCTAGCATGTACGTGCCATGACTCTCGACCTCATCTACCAAATGAACAATGAGATGTTGCATCGGATTCCAAATGCATGATGGGAAGTGCTTCTCCATGTTGATCATGATGTCGACCACTCTGGTTTTCCAGCCCGGGATGTCAGCAATCGTAATTGATTTCTGGCAAAGCCCGCTGAGCGGTACATGCCACTAAGTGCAGCAAATGCATTGTACTCTTTCCCCTCCAATCGACCACGAAGCGCTATGGGGAGGAAGTACTGCATAAGGAGATGCCAATATGTGATTTCCATGTCACTTTCGGTCGATGAAGCATGTATGCAAGTTTGATCCAAACCCGGTTGGGGGCTTGATCCGGGATATCTCAAGCTTAACCGCCTCCAAATCAACCCGCGGCAACACATAGGATGCAACTGGATAATGTGGCTCCTCATTTTCCCATACAACCCATAACCAGGGCTTGGAGTCTATATCCTCCAAGTCTATCCTTGCGTTGTGCGTGTCAAGTGTGCCACTAATGAGCTTCCATAATGCCTGGCAGTTATTGACTTCAACGTGCATCACATCCTTGAGCCATAGCTTATGGATGGATGCGAGTAAACAAGCGGTTGAAAAGCGATTTCCGCTTCACGCCCACATATGACCGTCGCATTGCCTTGGTGCCGGTACAACATATGCATTCATCTCATCGAGCGTGCGTTACGACTTGATTGTTTCTTGACTTTTGTACATTAGCTCGTCTCTCAAAGTGTTGCGTCCTTAACTCGGTTGTGTTTACGTTATTTATGCTCTTATTTTTCAGTAAGAGCTTGCTTGTTCCATGCATCGCGCCTTTGGGCAAAACATTTTAAAGGTATTTGTCTTTCGATTGTTGTTCACATGTGCGGACAATTATTTGTGGTCTCATGAGTTATCGCTTGCTTTCTCGCCTTGATGTGTGCGCCATCGCTTTGTCCGCGATGGAAGGTAGATCACTTTTGATCTTTGCTTACCGCTGTCTTTTGCTTATCGATGTGCGTGACGTTAGTCACCTGTTGTTTCTAATTTGATGTGTGTTTAGTTTAGTGTTTTATGTCGACTTTTTGTTCTTGTTGATTGCATCATGTGCTCGTGGTTTGTCTTTTTGGTCATGGTTGGTGTTGCGGTCCAATGTGGTTCTTGCGCTATGTTAGTTTCATCGATGGTTTGTTGTTAACTCTTGCCTTTTTGTGCATCACCCACGAGAAAATTCTTAGGGTGAATCGTGGATTTTAGTAAGAGATGTTTACCCTTGCCTTTTGTTTTTTGTCTTTGTTGTTCTTGCATAATCAAAATATCCGCACCTCACTAAATCGTTTCGTGTAGGCAAATTTGTCATCGTGTGAAGGGTCGCTCTTCCAACATTCTAAGTCTGTGGGTATCGTGATAACTATTTGCCCGAGTTTTCTGGTGTTTCTTCAGTGTTGACCGAGGCTCAAGTTGTGTGTGTCTTTGTCATCAATATTATTGGCAAAAGAGTGTTTGAAGTATGTGGGGTTTGTTAAAAATGGAAGTTTCGTTCTCTAACTTAAAATGGAAGGGATCAAAATCTAATAACAATGTATAGATCAAGGATGTGTCTCGCAATATCTCCCATGCCTCTTCTTTTCGATTGGTATAATCAACTTTAGACCCTTCCAGGTTCTCATTTGAAAGCATTCACCCATGTAAGTCTTTTCATATTGGTTTGCAAGTTCATTAACTTTTCAAATGTTTTTGTGTTTTGATCACATGCTTTTCTTTGCGATGGCACCCAAAAGGAAACCCACTGCTTGGACCGGAAAGAAGCAAGGGTCCTGTCAAGTCATGGCTAAGCCGCACACTAGGGTGTCACCGCCTCCACATCGCAACTCATCCACCGCAGGATGATGGTAAAGTTGATGGTGTCTTGGTGTGAAGGAACATATTTAGTAAAAGGCATTCCTAAACCGCCAAGGCACTTCTCATCCAAGAAGGATGCTCGACGTGAAGTTTGTAAGAGAAGAAGGGTTGACACTCGACTGTGGCATTGGTTGAAGGTCCTCTTGCGAGATTACTAACTATGTCCGTTGTCTCGAGAGAGGTCCGGTTGTGGGGAGAATGATTTCTTGATAACGACGATCCCATGGTTGTGAGCCGCCAAAGCCTGTGTCTAGTCTAGATTTGTGTGGTTGAACTTTTACTGGTGGCGCTTTCCATGCTTTGGTTCCCGAGGAGTCATCCCCGATCAAGAAGTGCTCGATATGTTTGAGAGGCTAAAGTGTCCGGTCCCGAAGATGACTTTGCCATGGGTATGGAGGAAATTGATGATGAAGAAATTTTGAGAGCGTGATTTGACCTGGTCGAGGGAGGAATGATGCTTTGAGTGGTGGGGAGGATAGGTCAAACGCGTAATAACCGGTGTCAAGTCGTGGCCTTTATGAAAGTGAGTGGGGTCGGATGGGATACTGCTTGAGGATATTCCTCACAAGGATCTAAATCTTATTCGATACCCTTTTTCCATCAAGTTCGAATCAAGGACAGGAGATTTTCTTAAACGTAAGTAGTGATGTTTTCTTACTTGTTGATTTTGATAGTTCGACTTTCCTTCACATGACCGATTGCTGATCTTCACTTGTGCAGGCTGATGTCTTTCTTTCGTGGGTTTAACCGGATTTTAACAAGGAAGTGCATCCCAACCAAAGCGGCTTGATGTTCCATGATCAACTTGTTTCATGGAATTTTCCATGGCCTGTCAATGGTTGCGTCCATGAAAATCAAAGGACCTTGGGATTGTGTCATGTCGAAAAGAGGTGAAGTTGATTTGATGATGATGAGCGTGATTCTTTCACACGAGATCATCAATGCTCATTTGGGCGGGGCTTAAAAGGTAATATTGTTGGTTTTGGGGTGCACTTTGATTGTTCATTTATGGTCTCTTAAACCGAGCCCTTATGCTTATATTTTTGGTGTGTGCATATTTTTGCATGACCAGTTTGGGGTTCGAGGTGGTGAAGAGTTACATAACCCGCTCATTAGGGACTTCTCATTTTCGATTCAAAGGACCTTTTGTTCAGAGGTGTAGTCTTTTGTTTCTTGTTTGTTTGATGTTTTGATGTATCAGATTGAGCTCGTCTTCATTTGGTGTATGAAGAACGGCATTCAAAAATTACAAAGTGGATATGAAGAACTACGAGTGAGCATTTCAAAAGGTCAAGATCTATGAAAAGGACGCCATCGAAACCTTTAAAGTCAAGTATTGATCACTCTCCCAAGTGGTCTGACATGACAAGAATTTGTCAATTCAGGGGTTTCTCTTCAATTCAACCATTGATAACCCAAGATCCAATGTAAGTTTTTGGTTTATTGGGCTTGAGTTTTGTGGTTTGTATTTACTAACGCTTGTTTTTGTTCAGCTTGGTATGCAAAACTTCGTGTTTCAAAAGGAATGTCAAGATTTATGAAGACCATGGTCAAGTGGGCTTGTTGGCTACTACACCAATAAGAGCTGTGTAACGATGATTACACGCTTGACGATGGCTCGTGCCCTCGGGAGTGTGACCGCCATAAACGGATGCTGGATTTTCAAGGTAATATGTTGTGAAAGCTTGTGACATTTGAGTCTTTGTATGCTCGTCCTAACGTTCTCATGTTTTGAGATATGACCGCTCGGTCAAGCAGTACCGTAAGAGTTCTTGTTCTCGTGAACGACGATCTTATCAGAGCTTTTAAATGAAGAACTCAATCGGATGCGGATGATTTAAGGGTGTTCTTCCGTCAACAATGTTGAATGTAACTCTGAAATAGTATTTTCGAGTCACCAAGATCGGCCCCTTGCAAGTGCAACACGTTAGTAATGTAAGTGTTTGAGATTTGTATCAAGTATGTAGGGACTTGTGTCAAAAATCTCGTGTCCCGACTTGATTGATTTGTCGTCTTTCCTCCCGTGGCACCCCTCGTTATTCATCATGAAAGCAACGAACAATGTTGGACCGAATCGAGTTTTTCCGCACCATGTGGTCCATGTGTCTTGTGTTAGTATTGTGAAGTTGCTTTGTTGTAGTCCGCCATGTTAGTTTTTTTAATCATCGTGGTTCTTGTTTTTATGGGCACCTTGAAAGCAAGGCATCCAGATGGACACTAGCGACCAACGATGTGGTGTTCTACTAAATTCCATATGTTGACAAGGTTGATTCTTTGGCTTTGTTTGTTGTTTTCATTCATTTTGGAGTTTCGATTGTGTTCTTCTTGGCGATTGTAATCCTTCGACTAGTTTAAGCTTACGTCCCTCATTTCAACATTGACACGAGGGAAGTGGATGCTGGCCCCTCCGTTGGAGGGCATTGCAGTGAGTGTGATCCATCCGAAGTTAACCAGACAGTGTGGCCGTGGTAGCACCTGGATATATTGCACGGATCGCAAATGGAAATGTAAGTGGCTTTGAGCGCTTGCGATCTCCGAGAACGGGAATTGGAGAATGACAAATTGAAACAGGAAATGGAGTTCGTGCAAAAAGGATTTGGAGGCACTTATAGAGAGACAGAGGCGCAAAGCAGTTGAATTACGAGTCTCTAAGCAAAGAGAGAAAGCCCTTGAGATTCAGAGGCGGAGAAATGCGGAGAGGAGACAAGAGCATATTAAGCATCAAGAGAAACTGAAGCAGCAGCAGAAAGAGCAGCAAGAGGTTCGGAGATTACAGTGGGAAAGACAACAGGAGCAGAAGGATGTGCCTCGAGATATTTCAACTGCTATCTGCGAAAATCCGTCAGGATCGGTAAGCTTTATGCTTTTTATTAATCAGTTTTACTAGATTGAAAATTAATGGTTGTGTTGTTTTAGGTTGTGACCTTGCAGGAAGATGGTCAATTTCGTCCAAGTCCTCAGCTTCATCAATTGGTTGCCAATTATGATAATGCTGTACAAGTACCAATCAAGAAGTGGTCGTGAAAATTACATTTTCAATCAGATAATTGTAAGAAATTTCCCAAAATAAGGTGAGTATCAATGTTTTCTATTTTAGTGTTTACTAGTAGCGTAATTACGGTTTGGGTGCTAATTTTGGTTTTGTTTGTAGGTTTCTTGTTGAAGCGAGTTCACTATATCGGTATTTACTCTTCATTAGTTGAATTCAGATTTCATGCACGGATATACAGGAAACTCGCAAAGAAAAGGGTTCTTTGTTGGTTTTTGTATATCCCGGATCCGCATGAATATTATTTAATGAAAATGTTTTTGTCGATTAGCGATTTTGGTGGGATTACTAGAATGAGCTTACTAGACGAGGTTTCACTTGGTCGTCATGTTTTCTACTCTAGTGCTCTGTTTTCCACCTTGATGGTAGATCATATTCACCCCACTTGGCATGTTTTCTACTATATTGTAATGAATTTTACTATCCGGTAAAATAATGGCCAAAAGGTCGATTCTCTCTAAAATTCACCGCACTACCCCGAAAAGAAACCAACGGGCGCGTCGAGGCCCCGAGACGAGGCCGCGATTTCTAGACCGGCGTTATTGACTTCAACGTGCATCACATCCTTGAGCCATAGCTTATGGATGGATGCGAGGTCAAACCACAAAGAAAGTGATTTCCGCTTCACGCCCCACATATGACCGTCTGCATTGCCTTGGCTGACAGCTACAACATATGCATTCATCTCATCGAGGACGTCTTGCACAGACCGTTGTGGCGGTCTTGGTCTCAATTCCATGTCATTGTTGAAGAATTCAATATCTTCTCGCCGAAGATCGTCAGGCAATGAACACCATCGCCGATGCCCGTCACAAATAACCTTGTCCAGCCCTTGGGACCATCGGGCTTCTAAGCCTCGCCCACAACATAAGTACCCACGCATTTGTAATCAAGAGGCTCCCAAGACCGGGATAATCACATATTGCATTGACCGGTTCCACGCATGTTGAAAACACGGTCGGTGCCCTAGGCTTGGAGTGATCGACCACGGGGTTCCATTCCGCTGCCGAGCTCTTCCAAAGAAAGGCTCCAAAACACGCCCATGCTGCCAACCTGCTTGGGGGTACTATGATAGGCATGAGAATCGATGTCGCTTGGTCCCAACCCATGGGGGTATATTGTGGATTATGAGTAGAAGGCGACATCAGACAATGAGGACTCGTGGACCGGATGGATTTATCCCACAAGACAAATGGCAAGCGAATGTTCCGTCCTCGCGGCCAAACCCATCCACTCCATCAAGCTTTTTCCAAGCCGGAGTGTCACCAGATGCGATTTTCCCGTCCACACTGGGGATGCCCACCAAGTGAGCTCGCCATTTGACGAAAAGAGCCTGCAGCGCTCAGAGGAAGTGCCACATTGTCTTCGAGGAACTGTTGCCAGAGACACCTTGCTGGAAGCGCGGCTCACCACAAAACCGGCAGGCCTCCCAGACGCTCCCGAAATAGGCAGCATTACGCTAGTCGATCCACACGGACCAACCCGCATGAGGTTCTGCCGAGCCTCCTGGTGGCTACCGGGCATGGAATTTCCCGGAGGCAGGAGAGTGGAGGAGAGGATGGCAAATATTGCTGACATTGCTGAATCGGAGATACGAAAGCGCTCTTGTATGAACAAGAGCGCAAGGATTCCGCTCAGCCTGCTCTGCTGAGATTTTGCAGGCATGGTGCATTCCCACAATGGAATGCTTGCCTCCTGCTCTAGTGCGATGAGCGATTCCGATGCTAGGATCACGGAGATAGGGTGGGAAGGGCCCGTCTCCTCCACCATCGTGGCCATAGCCGGTATCGCCGCCTGTAAGTGGCGTCCATCGCTACATCGGACACAAACTCGCGGAATGTTGGCGTGGGCCACATCCAGATCTCGCGCGCTTCATCGTGCCAGCGTATAGCGGTGGAGAGGCCTGATCGAAGGAGCTACACACACAAGCAGCTGGAAGTCAATGATGAACATAGCCCTTACTGCCGGACTTCAACCCCAATCCGCTGCCAGAAAACAAGGCTCGAACACCCTTTGCCTCACCTATGCGCGTAGCCGTGCATGATGGATGACATGCCTCCTCGAGATGTCGGCGCGAGCTTTCCGATTTCGTGGCTTGCAAGCAGGGCAAGGGCAAGGGATTTCTGGGATGTCTTTGTTTGATCGGGGAGCGGACATGGCGTCGGAGAAGGGTGTGGAAGCGCTAGGCGCTGCTATCCCAAAAGCAGGGGCCCAGCTGGATGATGTTGCGAGTCCACGCCAGGTTGCACACTCATTCTCACCAATCCTCCCCAACGGTCACGCCGCCTATCGACA
Source organism: Anthoceros angustus (assembly GCA_010909165.1). Taxonomy (NCBI): domain Eukaryota; kingdom Viridiplantae; phylum Streptophyta; class Anthocerotopsida; order Anthocerotales; family Anthocerotaceae; genus Anthoceros; species Anthoceros angustus. The sequence continues at coordinate 1,211,432 of MU008151.1, forward strand.
AGGGTGCCCGTTGGTCCGAACGGTTTGGCTCCTGAGCATGCCGCTGGTCTTGCCCTGTCATGTTATTCCGGCTACACGGGTTTCGTGTACCCTCGACATGGTGACCGGACTTGAGCGGTGAAAGACGTAGGGTGAAACGCACAGCGTCGGCGTCGTTTGCGAGGAGAGACAAGCTCGCAGGACGTATCAAATGCTGAAGTTTGTCTTAACTAAAAAACGCAGTTAAAACGTCCTCTCAAGCATGTCATGTACCACGTCTTATTGCCCGTCAAATTGTAGTAGTGACGAGGACTAACGTGTGATTGTGTCTTAGGTTGGGTTTTGTCGCCAGTGACCAGGAGGTGGGAAGCTTTGAGGATTGCCAACGCTGGAAATGGGAAGTAATTGCCTCTTCTAGCAGCCTTTTGGAGTAAGAAGGCACCATGCCTTGAGCAGGAAAAGGCAAGGGGAAGGAACCGCCTGTCAAGGGCTCCTCCTCGCGAGGCGGGAAAGGAAAGAAGGCAGCAGCGGAGGCCGCGCCACCAGGAGGGGGCGAAGTCGAGATGCCCCAATTCACTTGTTTTGCAGCGCGATTTGGTTGATTTTACCGGCAATGGGGAGGAGGATAACATCCAATTGGGATGGGTGTATGGCCGCCAATGGGCCTACACCAATTTGGAGTTGATTGAGGAGTGCTTCATCAATCTCCATCAATCGAGGCAGCCTTGCCGCAGACGGAAAGGAATGCTCGAACGGATCCTCGCCGGACCGTAAGGAGCATTCGATGTGTATGGAGACCGGAGGAGGAGAGCTCGAATTGCTCTCTCGAGAGGACGAATGGAGGAAAGAGGACGCCCTCCGAAATTCCGCAGAGCTCCTCGACATGATGGACGGAGGAGTGAAGGCCCATGCCAAGAATGGCTGGAAAAAGAGCATCAAGGAGTCAAGTGGAGGCTCTTGCTAAGATTGTGTTGGGTGAATTACCAAAGAACTTCAGCACCAACTTCCTCCAGTTTTTGTGGAAGATTTCAATGGGAGCCAAGCCAGATTGGGGCACCATCATGTATGAGGCCTACATCCACCACCGGAGAAGCTCCTCAAGCCAAATTGTGGATGAGGAAGGCCAAGGCCTGCTACCTTAGCACCTATTTGGTGCATTTGTGGGAAACGGAGGGACTTCTCACAAGCAAGGAGTTGGAAGATGCTTGGCATCCTTCTGAGATAATTCATCTCCAGCCCAAGCTTGGAAAGGCCTTGCCTTTGCATTGAGGAAGACAAGGGAGGTCGACTCCACAAGCATGCTAGGAGCAAGGGGAGGATGTAGAGGCAACAAGGTTGCCGAGTGGGAAGCTTTTCCCCACAAGAGCAAGGGGAGGAGAGAACAGTGAACCGCCGAGGAAGGCCGAATGGTAGTCTATGAGAGGAGGACTACCACGTGAGGGGTGATCCCCAAGGGTGGGGGAGTCCCCACCATCTCATTTGTGCCTAGAGAGAGGCACCAGCCTACCCCAGAGGGGAGGCACCACCCAAGGGTGGATCATAGGCGCCACCCCACCACTGGTAGGTAGGCGACTACCGCTGGAGCAGCCACGCCGGGTAGGGCAAGCACCCCACGCCCGGTAGGCTGTAGGGAAGGGAAGGAGAAGAGCTGGGTGCGGGGCCGCCACCACCCGCCGAGAGGAAGGGCGGATGGGGCGACGGTGAGAGGACCCCCACCGCCGCGCGATGGTCCGAGGAGCGCAAGGGAAAAGCAAGAAGGCGCAGGGTGGAATTAGGACCCCTAGGAGAATTGCTGAGTGCTTGTGAGACACTCACCGCTGTGAATTTGAAGGGGCTAGGGAGCCAGCACCTTGTGGGCAAGTCGAGGAAGTCAAGGCCCAAGAAATGACGAGAGGAGAGCAGGACTAAATGGCAAAGCCATGGAGTCCGACGAGCCCAAGCCGAGAAGGTGGAAAAACTCCGCTGGATCTCGTGGACCAGCGGAGAGGAGAAGGTCCTAGAGGGAGGTTGTCAGATCGAGGAGAGCCATTCAACAACCCAACGGGATTCGTGGAGGCAAGGAGCATTTTGCCCGCCTAGAGCGAGAGAAAGGGCAAAACAGAGGCCCTAGGAAGGAGAAGGTGGCGATCCAACAAATGGATGCATTAAGAGCTGTGATGGCTACCCAAGCCATCAAGATCCGGACATGGAAGAGGAATTGGAAGGACCCGGCTCAATTTGAAGAGAAGCTGAGCTAAAGGCTCAAGATCACAGGCAAGAGCTAGAGCGCCGAGGGAAGTGAGTGGCAAGTGGAGAAGGAGAGACTTGCCAAGCAAGGGCTAAGCTTGAACAAAGGAGGTTCCAGAGGAAGAGCACCACAAGAAGGTGGTGCAGGATGCCGCAGTGAGGAGATTTTGGCGTATTACGCCGGGAAAGCCAATCCACCAAGGACACGCCACTATTCCAGTGAGGACTAGGTATGGTCAAAGACCATAAATGCCGAGTAGGAGAATAGAAAGGATAAGTGGTGTAGATCGACATCCTTTAAGGATGATCTTAGGTGAAGTTACTAGAATAGAATTTACCAAGGATCATAATGGATTTAGGTGCCGTGCATTAAATGCGGTAGGAAATAATAGAATATTGGAAAGGTGACCGCAGAGGGTCACCTAAGGGAGGTTGTATGGGAAGCCTCCTAAGAGGAGGAGGATTTCACAAAGTAAAGTATCACGCCTTGCGCCATACTCGAGTCCTTTGCCCTTGTAAAGGAATTTCTGCCGTGTGAGCCAACGCACACCGGGTAGAGAGGAAGTCGCGTGGTCGGAGTGCTTGGTGGAGGCTTGCTCACCGCAAGCGCCTAAACGAGTGTTCCCCTTGTGAATGGTTGCTGTGAAATTGCTTTGCTTTGGGTGTGTGGCAATGCCTGTGGAACTCTCTTGAGGGTAGACTACAGGAAAGACTCCCGGAGGTTCTCGCTGTTTGGTGTCAAACTCATAGCAACCGCCCAAGGAAGAACTTGCTAGTGGAGGCCGACTGTGGTTGCCAGCCGTAAGGGCGAAAGCCAGAAGCCCGAATCGAGGTTAGAATAGGAGGAAGAGGATGAGGAGATGAGTAGAGGAATAGAGTGTAGGCGTGAAGGAAGGCCTGCAGAGCCTAAGGGACGAATCCCAAATCTGCAAGTAAAAGAGCGCTCCCGAGTGGAGAAGAGTGGTCTTAGAAGTAGGAGTTGCGGTGTGGACTGGGGTCCTCGGGCGCCCGTGATAGGCTCCCTCGCCAGGACTCGCAATTGTGTGTCGTTGTAGGTCGAGGATTGGTGATTTTTCGGGGCACCGGCCGTAATAGGGAGAGTAGAGGCGCCTTGCTTGTTTAGAAGGCTGAGAAGTGTGTCACGCAGTAGCGACCGTCATCACAAGACCTCGAACTTTCACACAAGTCTCATGGGACTA